>CM031569.1:7018053-7065628 GCA_018467065.1 Ephestia elutella
AATACCATTTTTGGAGGTTTTTGTGATAATTTTTGTTCGATAAAAGAAGTTTGATATATTATCAAATTCGATAAAATATCGCAAACGCGAGAATTGGCCTCAGTGAACCATTCATGTCACATGACATGAGTCAGTGTGAAGAGCAATTGAACCTACTTTCAGTGAGTTGTGTGTGTGAGTCTGTAGCGACGTTTCGTAGCACGGAACGCACCAAGTATACGGATGATGACAGACGTCAAGTAGACATAAGCTAGCTAGGAGATAAATCGAGCGGTGCTCTCTTTGGATATTTGTAACTTTGTATCTCACGCATTTAGTAATTATGAAGCTTGTGAATCAATAAACATTCATAGTACAACAGGTAAGTGTATTATTAATTAGTGCATCGGATACCTACCATCCAGATTCCGGACGTATCCTTCACTATAAGTCAAAATTACGCTCGTTTGCGCTCTTATGCCCCTACAATTACGCTACTAGAAAAATATGTAGCTATCTATTCCATAGGTATCTACAGGTAGCTACTCAATAAAATACTTAGTATACTATTTATAAACTAGAGAGTAAAAATAATAATACCTCAAGTTAAAGAAATGTGTATTTATTTAATTGCTTAAACGTTATTGTTTATTTTATTTACTTATTAGGGGACACTTCAGCCTGCAAGCACCAGATGGGTGATCAGTCCACTCATGCCGGGACCATTTCACCTAAGTCCCCGAGACCCGTATAGGTTTTTGAGTCACCTTGTAACTCACGTTGGTAGCGACCCACTGAATCTGCCTGTTGTTACTTTTGCAGGATTTTAATTATTGCCCAATTGTTCTGTCGCTAACTAGATCATCCTCAGATAGGGCGTTTGAGGCCAATACTTTTCTCCTTGCAGCAGCGTATGCAGGACATTCTGCTATTAGGTGAAAGCTAGTTTAATAATCCGCCCGGTAATCCTCAGGTTGGAAATGTAAGCTACATATTACGAGTTATTAGTTAATTTCCCACGAATTATCCCAATCCATTTTTTTCTTAATTCTATATTTGAAGGTAATCTTAAAAAAAATTGTTAATTTCCATTTATTTATAATTATAAATAATTATTATGTAGTCACCCTACTACCAGAAATGAAAACTTACCCGTGGAAGGAAATCCCACAACCTGGGTATGATTTCTTTATTTGCAACCTCTAATATGCAAAACATTTATTAACCATTCTCAAACTCCAATAATAATAATTATTCAAAACAATTAAATTCACGCGCTACAGAAAAAAAGCAGCCATTTTGCTTCATTTGTGTTGCTAGGGTTGAATTGCAAATATTTACTATTTCCATAACTAGAAAGTTTTTTATGCTATTACGCCCTTAGTACACCGACGACGCGTTCGCATGCGAAAGCGATTCGTTGCGAAACGCTTGCGATTGCGAAACGTCTGCGATACACTGCCGGTTTTTATATAGCATGTTTTGTAGAATGAAATCAGGAATTTATATTTTAATATATTGGTGTATATTTTTGCACGTCGCATCGCATTGATTTCTGATTACATGACGCATTGCGAAGCGAAACATGACATTAGCGAATCGCCTACGTCGTCGTCGTCATTGTAACAGCTACTTCGCAGCTACGTGCGAACGTACTGATAAGGACAACTATACTAATCTCGCTTAGTTTGAACGAGACACAGCATATGCGAAACCATGCGAAACGCTCTCATCCAACTGACAAGTTTTTTGAAGTTTCATTGCCTTATGCGAACGCGTGGGTGGACTAAAGGCGTTATTAATTAACTAGCTGTTGCCCGCGGCTTCGCCCGCGTGAGTTTCGCTTAGATGAAAAATCTTTTTGTGTTCCAAACTGTAGTAACCTAAACTCCAGTACCTACTCAAAATTTCAGATCTCTGGTTATCCAATTATATTAGGTACTCGTAGTACAGTCACGGTGTTAAAATGAATCAAAAGTGATATTTCATTCAATAAACGATCTTCATCTGCTCGTTATCTACAATTTCCCGTGTACCACCACACTCCCACCCCGAGTCCCTCTTTGTCTTATCCCGTGTCCTGGCTATTTATACGTCAGTAGAAAATGCTCATTAGGTTGAACGACATTTGCTAAGGCCCCATTTCCATTTATTTTATAGAGTAGCTGGTCTTTTGGAGTTCTTCATCACATGTTCCATAATCTTCAATTTTTATACGTCAGTAGAAAATGCTCATCAGGTTGAACGACTTTTGATAAGGCGCCATTTCCGTACCTATATGTAATAGTGTAGCTGGTCTCTTGGAATTCTTCATCAGATGATTCTGATCTTCGATTTTTATACGTCAATAGAAAATGCTCGTCAGATTGATAAACTTTTGCAAAGATTCCATTTCCATATTTCTTGTAGTTTAGCTGTTCTGTTAAGGTTCTTCATCAGGTGTTTCAGTTTTCAAAATTAATTATAGCCTATATGTTGCCAGGCAGCTATACAACAAAAAAAGTTTCATTCAAATCCGTCCAGTAGTTTTGCGTGAAACGCGTACATACATACAGACAGACAGACAGACAGACAGACAAGAAATTCCAAAAAAAATTTTTTACGTGTCCCTCTATCTATTTCAGTAAAAAATACTGCATGTACAGACAAAATATTTTTACTGTTTTATTATATGTATAGATTTCTTCCAATATGTTGCCTAATGAATATGATTTCAAGTAATAGTTGTATCTAGATGGTATCTAGTAAATAAATAAGAAATACTTACACAACGAATTTCCATTGATTTATTGTAAACGTTTTCTACTAAATAGAAGTAAATTCTTAACATAGCAACTGAGTGAAAGGGACACAATGACGGGAAAGTGATTCTCTTTCGGGCACGTTTTTTATTTTAACTATGATTATTTTAAAAACAGTACTATTGACTTCAACATTAAGTTCATTTTTGTTTGTCACGGATTTTGAAGTAAACCTTCCAGTTGTACAAAGGTACTTATTACTTCCATGGCTCCTACAGATATATTTTGTATTTTTAATCTTTCAGTTAGAATCTTGTTAACGGAAATAAAAGTCTTAAATATGCATTAACTCACCAATTTCTCATGACATTGAAAATGTGTCCCTTATCGTGTATAGTAACAAAAATGCCCCGTGGTCTATTATACGTGATGCCATACTTCTGGCAGGCCAAGCCTACAGTTGGAGTGTACACTATAGGAAGATACTTCTCAATATCACTAGCTAAGAGGTTGAAAAATAGTTTTTCATTGGTGTCCTAGAAACAAGCAGCTTATTAGAATAATACATAAATTCTATTTAAGATATTTGGTATGAGGTGAAAAAACTTTCTTTTAAATATGTGTAATATATGGTTTTGTCATTGCGACGTTTCTTCTCCTTCTATACTTAGTCGTTTATCTTATAGCTGAGGGTCGTTGGTCATTACCAATTATGGTATTGAACACACACAGACTTTCTTGGCAATTTTAATAGAATGGTTTGCTATTGCTTTCTCTATTTCCCAGATTCATCAGCTAAAGCGCAGGTTTCCACACTATATTTTGCTCCACTGAAAGCAGTGGAGAGTGAGTGGAGGTCTATGAAAACGGCCATACACGAGTCCGATTGGTTTAGAAAATTATGATGCACGAGCAGGATTTGAACTCTAGGACAATCAGAGGCGAACTTTTTCCTTTCTTTCTTTACCTTCTTGGTAATCTAGGGCCGTATTGAAGGCAAGCGGTCATGCGGTCGATCTCTAACCAGATGGCTCGATCGCATCAAAAGTGCAACACAATGTCCGGCAACAGAATACTCCAGAAAAGCCTACCGATAAAAATAAATGGAGAGCCATCGCAAGAGCAGCGGCCAAGTCCGAGAAGATCGATCCATAATTACGACCACTCAGAGTAGAGTCAAGTTTCAAGAGTGAAAAACTAAGAAGAGAGACCTTCTTGGTGCGTAATATGATTATATGGTCGACAACTACTTAGGTGGCAACCAGGACCAAAACAGCTTCTATCAACAGGCCAGTTACAACAATATGATTACGAAGCAAAAACAGTAGGATATACTAACCCGCACTTCAACTAGAAATATGTATCTATTCAGGTCATCCAGATACCTATCCAAGGAAATCGTCATAATGTTCACTTGTTCTTCTAAATTAATAACTTTTGGGGCTAGCAACCCTTGCAAACCCAGCGCCTGACGCTCTTTCATAGTAAATGCAAGGCCCTAGAAAAATGTCGTATCATTATCATTGTCCCTACAGCTAGAATACTGGCCATCCTTATTAAACAGGATGGGCCATGGCAAAACGATTAACGTGCCTTCATAAAAAAGACTGTTTGATAAAAGAAGATGGCATGTGTCTACCATTGATTTTCAGACACACGTTAGTTCTAAAAAATCCACTTTACAAAAAATCCTGGATCAAGGAAAGTGGACATAAGAGTGCAAAGATCCTTCAATGGATCTTTGCAGTGAATTTAAGTTGATCGAGGGAAAACATCTTTTTAGTTTAAGTATCTATCATTAGTGCTTACAACTCTTCCATTTTATGCTGTGTATTTAATATTTTGCGTATGCTCCCAATAAGAGGAATAAATAAATATCTTAAAACAGGCAAGTCCATGTTGCACTAAAAAGTCCTACCTTATTGTAACGAGGGTCCTTGATGTGGTCTAAACCCCTTATGGTGTTTGGAACCGATTTATGACCTCTATTTTCGTGATAATCTCGAATTGAGATGTGTTCAATAGCAGTTACACGGAATTGAATTCTGGGACAAGCTCTTAGATACTTTCTGTAAAAGCAGTAATATTCAATTATTTTTGTGTGTATTCAAGTAAGTTTGAATAGGATGCTCGGTTCATAATAACGCGATATACTAAGTACTTTTATCCTAAAGTCAAGTTCTCATAGCTAAGCCAAGCAATTTTAACATTTTGTAAAAATAATTGTTTAAATTAAACTACCGAATATATTTTCCACTGAGAGAGCGAAGCGAGCGAGAGTGAGGTTCAGGGAGACCGAGAAAGAGTCAGGTACAACTGAGAGCCTTCTATTTCAGTTGAGACACGGCCACATTACTTCCCAATGTTCAAGCTGTTGACGGCGTCGTGGGCCGGGTCGTAAGGTTCCCTCTATTATGGTTGAGCTTTGCGATGGCTGACCCTCGCGTCAACTCGTGAACAGGTGTAGCCAGGGGGATCCTGCTTCGATCCTGATTCGAATTTTATTTTTATTTTTTGTTCTTAACCAATTTATTGTGGTTACCTGATCACAAACATTTTCTTCTTATATTTTATTTTCGACTGTACACAATCTAGTGTATGTATAAAGTTAATAAATAGCCCCTCTGGCATATTAGGCGACCAAGACTGTTTCATGAGTTTCTTTCGGCATTTCTTCTCAGCAGTGGTCGTTCCGAAATGCTAGTAGTTTGTAGCTTTGAGACATAATATATTATGATTAAATAATTAGTTATCGACGTGAAAGAGCCTTCTTTGAAGGCCAAGTTTCAATAAAAAAATTTGACTTTGACTTTGACAATAGAGGGTACATAGGAAAAATCCCAATCGAATCGACTGTCGTCGGTTGGTCGATGTTCCACTAATGCCCGTAACTATGGAGGTCAGATTTCAATAATATAGCTAGGCTATCCACGCAGAAAAATGTATGAAAATATTGACCAATAAGAAATGAAATGAAAATGAAAAATATTTATTTTCCACTACAACACAATACATGAATATGTATTGTGAGGTGGACTGGAGCCTTAACTAGGTTAAGCATTCAGGACACCCACCCGCGGTTAGGTAGAAAAGTACAGTTTTTTGTTGCATTAGATCCTTAACTAAACTAGTGTTCTATGTACATGACATGTAGAATTAGGTGCCATTAGGTAACCAATTGGATTGGTATTGATAATCGTTGTGGAAATCCTTGGGGGAGGCCTTTGTCCAGCAGTGGACGTCTTTCGGCTGAGAGAGAGAGAGAGAGAGAGGTAACCAATAGTGCAATATAGCCGGCTGGTGTCGACCTAAAGACTGATTATTTTTATCATGACCCACACCCTAACGGTACAACTAACGGTGCAACCCAACGTACAACCTACCTAATTACCCAACATTAAAATCCATGTCAAAAATTTGCGATAAACCCGAACTTAATATCATTTCTTTCATGGCAAGGGTCATAAAGTCGCCACGACGAAGTCGCGGGCATCAGCTAAATATTTATAGGTAAACTAGCCCGGGGCTACGCTCCCTTGGGAATTTCAGGATAAAAAGTACCCATGTGGTATTCCCGGTATTTTTCTGCCCGTATACCAAATTTCATCGAAATCCGTCCAGTAGATTTTGTATGATTGGGTAACATCCTCACAAGCTCACAGATTCACAAACTACTCACAAACTCACATCCAAACTTTCGCATATATAATATTAGTAGGATGCTTGTCTATTTCGCCATCGGTGGACCAATTTTTATGACATTTTGATATGGATATAGTTACAGACCCGAGGTCAAAAGGTTTTTTTTCAAAAATCAACTCCCTTAGTGGCTGCCATGGGGGGTGTAAGTTTGTATGAAAAATACTCATGAAGCCGCGGGCAACAGCTAGTAGCTAATAAATTTGTTTGTAAGTACTTACGACAGTGTTTTACTGAATTTAGAAAACATCTTCTAAAACCTACAAAGAAATTGTTTAAAAAATAAGTAAAATGCAAACAAAGAGTGCAAGGAATCTATAATGTTTTGTTGACGTCCAAGACAGATGTCATCATTATCGTGAAAGTAAAATAGTTCTATAAGTATAATGTCTTTGATAGGATTTTTTAAGAGGTGCCTATGCCATAATAAAATTATAGAAGTCTAGATATAGATAAAAGGGGAAATACCCACAAAAAAAATTACTTCTGTGGAAATACCTAAACTAGATTTTTCTTTTCACAAAAACCAACACTAATGCCCGTCCAATCCTTCATCATGGTTCAGTTGATAGACCTGAGTAAAAGCCGAAATTATACATAGTAACCCTAATTGTACCTGTCTCTATCACCCAAATTTCTTATTTATTACATGATATCATGGAAGTAATAAGTACTCAACGTACTTATTACTTCCATGCATGATATACACCAAAGTAGCAAAAGGTCTATGAGAGACTATATATTTTTTCTTTGTCAAGGCCTCATCCCTATCATATCTATCATTTAAGGGTGTTTGGTCCTGGATCATATAACAAAAATAAATTTAAAAGAAAATTTCGATAGAAAACCTGTTGATTGGCCTTAGCATCAAACAGTATAGACATTCAGCTGAATGTCAGTCAGCCTGCCATACGTTATTAGTTCCATGCTAGGCAGTTAATTGAACGGCGAATTTAACCAGCTGCGACCACCGAAATATTTTTTTAGAGTATTATGTCTGTGGCTGTGACATATATGTTACCTATAAATTAATAGTAAACTTTTAAAAAAAGCTTTTATTGTTACTCTCAACAAACCCTTTCATTTGATATCCATATTGTAGAAATGCATTACAAATAACTTTTCCGCCATCTTGGATGGTCCGCCATATTGGATTTAGAATAACGTCACATCTATACCATATCATGAATTGTTATCAGAACTAAACGTGTGTACAAAATTTCAGCTCAATCGGTTGAAGATTTGAGTTGAAGACTTCAAAATTGAGTTCTAAGATTCCACCCGAACGAACATACTTGCATACGAGATTGCAAGTTAAATAAAAGCTTTTACAATAGCAGATAGCTAAAAATGAAACCATAATAATGTTTGGAACATGTTTAATTAGTAACATCTATAATTCATGTAACAATTCATCTAACTAAACATACAACTCTCGTACACCTAGAAGCAGGATTGCAGTTGTAAAGGAAACAGATATTCGACCTAACAATTAAAATAAATAAGACCCTCATAATGTCAAAACATCATAAACATATTGCATGATAATTGACAATAAATCTGGCGTTTAATAAAGGTCATGCATGACAGAATATTTTTACAAGCTGAAATGGAAATTTCGATAGCAAACAGAATTCTTAAAATTCAATTCAAAACAAAAAACTTTAAAAATGTGTAATATTTGGTTGAAATATTTTTTAAATAAATGGATAGGTTATAACAGAAAAAAAAAATTTCAGCTTCGAAAATACTCTTGGCAGAATAGCCAAGCGTTCAAGAATAATACAGATCGAAGAACACATACTTCATTTGTACAGTTGGTTATAATAACCCATAATTAAAATACACATTGTCACAGCAACACAAATCACTTTGTATCAATAAGATACATTGTTAATTAAAATAAATAAAACGTGAAACACTACTTATAAGGCAGTAATTCTATTCAAAAATCAATGCTTTGAGTCTATACAAATAAGGTTCAATTTTGAACCACTGCCTTATAAATGCACAAATTATTTTTTTTAAAGTATCCCGCTCTGCGAAAATACTTTCGAGTAAAAAAACAACAAATTTAATATCTATCGAGTCAGTTTCAAACTTCAGAATAAGATATTATACTGCTTTAACCCCTTGTTGGTTTTCGTTTTACGCTTATACTTTTATAATGACATCTTACATAATATGAATAAGTATCGTTATTGTATAATTTATATTTAGTATATTTGAGGCATTTTGCCCTTAGTGTCACTTTAAATGATTAACACTATAATATATATTTCTATGGTGCTCAATACTGAAGTTCATAGTTAGATAATATTTGTAAAAATCGAAATGGTGGTTAAAAAATTTCATGTCTTTTTCAGAGGGAAGTATGTTTATATTATTTAAGTATTTAATGTCTTTACAACATTTCCAAAAACAATTTATTTTTTCATAAAATGGTGGCACGTAAATTTTTGTAATGTATAATTTACTAGTCATACTAATTTAACCACTAAATTATTTTCAGAGTTATTGTGTTTACCTTAACATTAATGTAAAATGCATAAATATATAACCTGCATTGTATTTCGTATAATATAATGCTGTGGTGACTAGAGTTATTTATACATAAAGTTGTTACTTAAACATGTAAATCACACTGTAAATTAAAAATAATACTCACAACATTTAATAGGTACCGTTCGTTCACAACGAATCATTTATCTTACAAATTAAATAAAAAATAACATAAGTCCGTAATTTATTCTAATTACAAATGAGATGATTAAAAAATAAGACAAACAGTATTTTTACTGTTAGTAGGTTTAAATTTGTTAGTAAAAACAAAGAATACGTCATTTTAGTAGAAAGCCGTTAATTGGCAAACAAATGTAAGATTTCTACATCAATATCACACAAATATTGTACCGAACATTCTCAGAGCGTTATTTTGTGGTCACCCTACACACGGTCAAAGGCCACCATACTTTATTAACATCGAAAACAATGTTTGAACACTATTACAAGCTTTAGTTGCATCTACACGCTACCTTACACACCAACAAATGACAGTGAAATACTACATAGATGTACAATAAGAAGTTATTGATGAATATTTTAATTTTAAATTTAAAATATATATATATCACTGAGATAGAACACATCGTACTACAGTGAAATCATAAAAGAAAATTGAAAAAAGTCAGGAAGTAAAATAATTCCATGATGACAATATAAAACTTAAGGTATTTGCAATACTTTGTATAATACTATTGTAAAAATGAATACCTACGTGATTTATTCAACATTCCAATTACGATGGCCTACGCCAACTAATTCAATACTATATTTGAGCCAAATTAGATGACAAATATATTTGACAACCCTATATTATCAAACAACAAATTTATAGATTCCATTTGTTGTAAACTTTCAAAGCAAGTTGTAAAAAATGTTAAAACAAACAAAACACTTTGACACACAAAAACAAGAGAAAGCTACTGTCAATTTCCTGTCAAACGGTTGACATTTCATCATCCAATTTGGGCAAAGTATAGTTAAGACAGTGTCATAAAGAGTAAAAATAAATAGTATAATTAGTAATACTGTTTAAATGTTCTTCGGCACCGGTTGGATGGGTCGAACATTGAACTTTTCCTCCGGTTTCCAATCCCACACGATCGGCATTGCACTCTCATAGTAATAGCTATACATCTGATTCTCGATGTGTTTCGCTATGTCCTTCGGCTCAGGGTATACTGAAGCCAAGCCTGTAATAGAATACGATTTCATGTAATAAAAGATTGTATTAAAAAAATAGATTGTATTGCATCTCTCTTTCTTTATATATTTAGGAATTTGTATTGTTTTTATATTTAGGTATTGTGAGCAAAATTTAACATGTTATGTACACATATTGTTGGTCAGTTTGGTTAATTCTTTTGAATTATTTAATGTTTATATATATTTTATTGTATTGTACATGTACCCACCTTACCTACCGATTTGTGTTTTAAAAAAAACCGCAAAGAAGCAAATGGATGGCCAGTCTCGCTCAAAAAGTGTCTGAGGCAAAACTCTGACCAGTCAAAGTTCATTGCCAGCCTAGTTTCGCCCCTATGTGCATGATGAATAAGAGCTAACACACTACAATCTCACTTGTCTTACGTTATTGTTATCTATACTCTCATACAACACGTTCGCACGTTTTTGTATCGACATTACTTAGGGTATATCAGAAGTATGTTCTTTTGTATTGTTAATCTAACTAAGGTGTTACCATAAGAATATTTTATTCACGTAATGAGTAATGAATTTATTTTTTTGCTAACTAACGCTTGGTATAGAGATATTGTCTATAACTTTTTACTTATACTGACTATAATAAAAAGGAATACAATAGAAAATTACATCTGTTTAATTTTATATCCTATACAAATCTAAAATTACAATCAAATTGCAATATTACGTTATGGACTAAAATAGGTTCATGGACTGATATGACTAAGATTTACTTATGATGATAATATCGTTGTTTCTATCTAGTATTAACTGAAAAAAATAAAATAAAAGAAAGTATAATTATTACAAGTCAGCATGGAACTCCTGTCACTTAATACGTCATCCGGCTTATTTTCGGATAGATTGTCAAAGGGACATGGCAATTTATACATGGCTTCAATGCCTGTTGGTGGAAAAAAAATTAAATAAACCTGTAAGTTTGTAATCTATACAAACATGATGAAGATTGATTGCCTAAATTAAAATGGTAGTACTTCCCACTGGATCAGGTCTACCTTGGCCGACATGGAAGTCTATAAACAGACTCTGGACACAAGTCGGTCGAAGCAAAGAAAATATGTCCAGGGATATAGCTCGGAAACCCCCTGTATGTGGGGTCTGTCCCCAAACTATGGCACATTTAATGTCTTGCCTAACGCGCCCTACCCTACTACCTGTACGCTAAAAGACTTGTATGACGAAACAGATAATGCTGTATCTGTGGCGTCATATTGGTCATCTCAAATTTGACCCGCTGAGTCGACACGCTAAGATGATAGTACTATTAGCCCGCGGCTTCACGCGCAAATTATACACCAAAACCTTCCTCATGACCACGTCCATTGGTAAATCAGTAAATAAATTTTATAAATGCTAGGATAGGATTGAAGCGGTGGTGGCCGAGTGGTAGGGCGCCCGCCTGTGGATACAAAATCCCAGGTTCGAATCCTGCCCGGGCTACGTGAATTTGTATACCAATCTGACTCGTGTTAGTTTTCATCGACCACCACTTGCTTCCGGTGAAGGAAGACATGGTGAGGAAACCTGCACTCTGGTTTATGATTATCAGCTAGTGTGAAATGGAGAAGGCAATGGCAAACCAATCCATTAAAAATTGCCAAGAAAGTCGTTGTGTGTGTTTCATTCCATATAATGACCACGACTCTCAGTCATGAGGAAATACGACTAAAGTAAAAAAAGGATAGGATAGGTTTACCTTCGTCGTAGGCCATCTTAGCGACCTCAATAGCGATGGCGACGGAAACCTCTTTGAGCTCGGCCAGGCTCGGGTAGATGCGGCCGATGGACAAGTCATCAGAGCTCACGTAGTTGGCCAGAGTCTGCAAATCATCAATACACAGTGTTGGTCAGATAATTAGAAATAAAAAATAATTTAATAAAAATAAAACAGATAATGAAACAACTTTCTGAGTTTCAGGATTTCCATACATTTTAATGCTATTTTCGCAGTTTTTTTAAACATATTCAAACAGCTCTTAGAATGCTGATCTGATTAGTTGGGTGTGCACGAAAAAATTATTTGGAAGTAGGCAAAAATTAATCTAAACTCCATTTTTTCTTAATTTTCCTATTATGTAAACAATCTTCAGAGTATTTTTTGGTGAATTTTGTTGAAAATAAATCAAATGTTAACTCAAACCTAAACATTCAAATGTAAAACATTTATTAACCATGAAAGTCATTTTAATTTATATTATTGTAAAATCATAAAAAGACATGGTAAAATTGTTTACTTACATAATAGGATAATTATAAAAAAAAATGGACTTTTCTCAAAAATGCTCGGAAATGTAGTACTACAATAATTGTAGTAAAAAGTAGACAGGAAGTTTGTGATTCCTGGCTCATACATTACTTCCTGGCCTTAGGCCGGGAAATTTGTATGAAAATTCATTCCTGGCCGCTGCTCAAAACTTTTCAATTCATCTGTCATCTGTCAATGTCACATCAATTATGTAACTTGTCATACAGCCAATTTTGCTACGGTCATGAAAAAAATGCATTCTTCGAGCATATTAATCACAGAACTTTTTTTTATATTAAGAGTATTTAAGTCTGTGATATTAATGCTTTTTCGTTGTGAGAGAAAAATATAAAATCTATGCTACATTTTTTTGCGTAAAATATGACTGGGCTGTATGGGCTATGTTTCCTTGTCACTAATTGACAATTAAATATTTAAAAATGTCCGAATATAACAAATATTACCGACATTATTTATTATTTTTTTATTCATTTATTTATTTGCATCTCTTTTTGTACATTTTTTAATTTATAGTATTACAAAAATCCTCTCCATCGAATCAAAAGAAAGAAAGATCGAAAGAAATCTCCTCACAATGCGGGCCGTGTCCAGGAATACCGCCCGAGTTATTCATATTATTTTTATATTCATTTTTTATTTCTTTATTTCCTCACATTTATTGAGAAAAGCACTATACATGCCTCGGCGGGAACTAGAATTTGCTGGTCTCGTAATTATTTATAATTAATCTCGTAATTATTCAAGGCCTCGCTAGCGCTCGGCCTTGAATAATTACGAGATTAATTATGAAAACCTACTCGTCGTCGAATAATTATGAAAACCTACTCGTCCAGCAAATTCTGACTTCCCGGCCTCAGCAGTAATGTACTATTACACCTTCACAGGGTAGTTTAGATTAGGTGAAGAACCCAAAGGCTACTCTGGCTTTTGCTCTTTACTATGAAGAAGCAGCTCGGCCCTTGACCAGCTTATAGCTAAGGGGGGAGAGGGGGGAGCTAAGACTTCGGCCTCGCTTAACCCCCTCGGCTTACTGGAAGTTCGAGAAAAAATAAAATAGTCATCCATGTATACGAAGGACACGGTTTTCGACCTCGCCCCACTCTTTGCTCACGAGACGAAGCTCGGCCTCGGCCGGGGATACAGTTAAAAGAGACCGTGGATCCGAATATTTAATATGAATTTCAACTTGATACCTGTAAGCGATCCTAAGAAAAAAAATATCAAAAAGATGACAACAAAGTGATTTTAAAAGGGTTCCATTTTTGCGTTTTGAGACACGGAACCCTAAAAACAAGCATACTCACTCTAGCGGCAGTGAGGAACATAGTCTCTGGTATGTGGTGCGTAGCTGTGGCAATAACACCCAGCGCGATCCCGGGGAAGATGTAGGAGTTGTTGCCCTGCCCCGTGCGGTACTCCTTGCCATTGTACACCACGGGCGGGAATGGAGAGCCCGATGCGAACACGCAGCGGCCCTGGTAGATAAATAGGTTAATTCAACACACTTTCTCGCAATAGTGGGTGTCAAGGCCTTAACTAGGGACTCTTGAATAATAAAAGATATTGACTGGAAGTATTTAATAACAGCAAAGGATAATATAAAATATGCGTGTCATCAGCTGAGACTAATAGACAAAGAGTGTCATATTTGACAGAGCGAAGCAGTCTTGCTAACTCCCTAGGGTTGGGGTTGCCCGGTATTTATTCTTCTTTTTGACAGTGGGTCTTATTACCTCATATTTGGGCACATAATCCCATATATTATGCACGCGTGCTTTTTAATTTACGTTATTATACAAGTGCCATAATCTATAACCGAATAATTTGAAAAATTGTAAATTAAATAATTTGTAATTTTTAAGGATAAATTTTTTTTCTGTTTTTTTTTTGTCAACAAACCGCAGCATTTTTTTACATTTTCGTTTATTAGGTAGGTATCAAAAATGTTGACTTCAAGTGTGTTGAAAAAATTACGTATGCTACGCGTGTGCATTGATCATTACATACTCCGCTTTATTATTGCCAATACCTCCTTGTATTGTAATGACCAACATAGCACACTTGCATCATAATGAAATATAGTGTAGGAGTAGGTTAAGATATATAAAATGTAAGCGAATGAGTCTAATAAAGGACTCGTATTAATCAGACGTCCCATCCTCACATGGCGACCCTGCCTTTTTATAACATACTAGCTTTCGCTCGCGGCTTCGCCCGCGTGAATTTCCCACGGGAACCGTCCCTTTTCCCGGGATGAAAGATACCCTATGTCCTTCTCCGTACTTCTAACTATGTGTATGCGAAATTTCAGAAAGATTGGTTCAGTAGACGAAGCGTGAAGAGGTAACAAACCAACAAAAAAACAAACTCACTTTCACTTTTATAATATTAGTTAGGATGGTGCCAAACAAGCAAGCGGTTACCTGATGGTAAGCGATCACCGCTACCCATGGACTACTGCAACACCAGGGGTATCACAAGAGTGTTGGTGGCCTTTCAAGAAGATGTAGACTCGTTTTTGAAAGTTCCAATGTCGTATCGGTTCGGAAACACCGGCGCAGGAAGTTGGTTCCACATTTTGGTCGTACGGGGCAATAAGCGTCTTTTTGTGTGTTGCCTGTACCAATAAAACGTTTACCTCGGTATAATTATAAGCGTCCTCAGCAGTACACTCGGCTTTGCTGGTGGGGTTGGACAGTGCGAAGATGACCGGCCGCTCGGTGTTCTGCGCCATCTGCTGAAGCACTTTCGGTGTGAACGCGCCGCCCACGGTCGAGCATCCTATACACAAAACATACATTTTTTTTTATAACTAGCTTTTGCTCGCGGCTTCGCTCGCGTGAATTTCCCACGGGAAAAGTGCTTTTTCCCGGATGAAAAGTATCCTATGTCCTTCTCAGTACGTTTGACTATGTGTATGAGAAATTTCAAGAAGATTGATTCAGAGATAAGGTTTGAAGAGGTAACAAACAAGCAAATACACAAACTCACTTTCAAAAATTAAAAAAAAAAAAAAAATATTAAATTATTTCAAATATTATAAATGCGAAAGTGAATTTATTTGTTTGTTTGTTATCTACTGAACCAATCTTCCTAAAATTTCGCATACACATAGTTAGAAGTACTGAGAAAGACGTAGGGTTTCATCCCGGGAAAAAGCACTGTTTCCATGGGAAAGTCACGCAGGCGAAGCCGTAGGTAAAGGCTAGTATAGTATAAGTGCTGGAGTCCGGTGCAAAGTAAACACTTGTGTTCAGGGTAGATATAAAACCAGTTGCGTCCCGGTGCTTCGCTTCTGTGGGAATTGCGGGATAAAAAGTACCCCATGTGCTATTTCTGTAGAAGTGTACCAAGTTTCATTGAAATCCGATTTCTTGTAATCAAATAACATACAAACTCACATCTAAACTTTCGCATTTTTATATTAGTGTGATGACCGTAACAGATACTTTAAACATTCATTTTCTTTCTATTATATTCATTACATTCGTACGTACTACCTTTATTTCTAGTATTTGTAATGCAACAGCTGATTTTCGTTCGTTTAATCTATCGCAATATATCATGACTGATATGATTAATCCAATCACAATCTGTGTATGATATCACAAATCTCAATATATTTTAATCTATGCCGATATTACACATTTGATATACGTTCCAAATCAAATATGTAATATTTACACTCATTGGCGAGTGATGTCGATAAGATACAAATGATAAACAAAATGTCATTGAATACGTAATGGAAAACACCAGTTTCAAATAGGGTAAAACATTATCTCAGTTTACGGAATTTTTACATTTCAATGACAAAATTAAGTTACCATGGTGACTACCTCTTTATTGTCCTAAATTGGGTTTAAATTGTTTTAATGTGTATTGTTTTATGTAATTAAGATAAAAAGGTTATTTTGTTGTTATTGTGAACAGATATAATCTATAATGTTAAAAAGATAACTAATTATTTGACTAACCATAGCAAGGAAATTAAGTGCAGTGAGAAACGTTCAAATAAAATTTGCTTAAGTTTTCGGCTGCAGCACCCTACTACCCCTACCGAAAGTACCGGTACTTTCCGGTATTTTATATGGGAATTCGGTACCGGTAAAAAGCCAGTGCCCGCCCTCACGGCGCATAGACAGCAATCCGTCCACCCGAGATAATATAGGTACCCTATTAAGGTTATACTCGTGCTTACCAATGAGACAGCTGGGCTTGATCTTGGCGACGCAAGCCTCAAAGTCTTTTTCGGGCTCCACATTCTTGCCAAAGACTTTGGCGTGCTCGGGGACTCCGCCCTCGCGACGAGTAGACAGTAGCCCGTCTACATCGAACATGTACACGTAACATATTGAGGTTATACTCGTGCTTACCAATGAGACAGCTGGGCTTGATCTTGGCGACGCAAGCCTGAAGTCTTTTTCGGGCTCCACATTCTTGCCAAAGACTTTAGCGTGCTCGGGGTGTAGGCAGTAGCCCGTCCACATCGAACTTGTACACGTAACATATTGAGGTTATACTCGTGCTTACCAATGAGACAGCTGGGCTTGATCTTGGCGACGCAAGCCTCAAAGTCTTTTTCGGGCTCCACATTCTTGCCAAAGACTTTAGCGTGCTCGGGGTGTAGCCAGTAGCCCGTCCACATCGAACATGTACACGTAACATATTGAGGTTATACTCGTGCTTACCAATGAGACAGCTGGGCTTGATCTTGGCGACGCAAGCCTCAAAGTCTTTTTCGGGCTCCACATTCTTGCCAAAGACTTTAGCGTGCTCGGGGTGTAGCCAGTAGCCCGTCCACATCGAACATGTACACGTAACATATTGAGGTTATACTCGTGCTTACCAATGAGACAGCTGGGCTTGATCTTGGCGACGCAAGCCTCAAAGTCTTTTTCGGGCTCCACATTCTTGCCAAAGACTTTGGCGTGCTCGGGGACTCCGCCCTCGCGACGAGTAGACAGTAGCCCGTCTACATCGAACATGTACACGTAACATATTGAGGTTATACTCGTGCTTACCAATGAGACAGCTGGGCTTGATCTTGGCGACGCAAGCCTCAAAGTCTTTTTCGGGCTCCACATTCTTGCCAAAGACTTTGGCGTGCTCGGGGACTCCGCCCTCGCGACGAGTAGACAGTAGCCCGTCTACATCGAACATGTACACGTAACATATTGAGGTTATACTCGTGCTTACCAATGAGACAGCTGGGCTTGATCTTGGCGACGCAAGCCTCAAAGTCTTTTTCGGGCTCCACATTCTTGCCAAAGACTTTGGCGTGCTCGGGGACTCCGCCCTCGCGACGAGTAGACAGTAGCCCGTCTACATCGAACATGTACACGTAACATATTGAGGTTATACTCGTGCTTACCAATGAGACAGCTGGGCTTGATCTTGGCGACGCAAGCCTCAAAGTCTTTTTCGGGCTCCACATTCTTGCCAAAGACTTTGGCGTGCTCGGGGACTCCGCCCTCGCGACGAGTAGACAGTAGCCCGTCTACATCGAACATGTACACGTAACATATTGAGGTTATACTCGTGCTTACCAATGAGACAGCTGGGCTTGATCTTGGCGACGCAAGCCTCAAAGTCTTTTTCGGGCTCCACATTCTTGCCAAAGACTTTGGCGTGCTCGGGGACTCCGCCCTCGCGACGAGTAGACAGTAGCCCGTCTACATCGAACATGTACACGTAACATATTGAGGTTATACTCGTGCTTACCAATGAGACAGCTGGGCTTGATCTTGGCGACGCAAGCCTCAAAGTCTTTTTCGGGCTCCACATTCTTGCCAAAGACTTTGGCGTGCTCGGGGACTCCGCCCTCGCGACGAGTAGACAGTAGCCCGTCTACATCGAACATGTACACGTAACATATTGAGGTTATACTCGTGCTTACCAATGAGACAGCTGGGCTTGATCTTGGCGACGCAAGCCTCAAAGTCTTTTTCGGGCTCCACATTCTTGCCAAAGACTTTGGCGTGCTCGGGGACTCCGCCCTCGCGACGAGTAGACAGTAGCCCGTCTACATCGAACATGTACACGTAACATATTGAGGTTATACTCGTGCTTACCAATGAGACAGCTGGGCTTGATCTTGGCGACGCAAGCCTCAAAGTCTTTTTCGGGCTCCACATTCTTGCCAAAGACTTTGGCGTGCTCGGGGACTCCGCCCTCGCGACGAGTAGACAGTAGCCCGTCTACATCGAACATGTACACGTAACATATTGAGGTTATACTCGTGCTTACCAATGAGACAGCTGGGCTTGATCTTGGCGACGCAAGCCTCAAAGTCTTTTTCGGGCTCCACATTCTTGCCAAAGACTTTGGCGTGCTCGGGGACTCCGCCCTCGCGACGAGTAGACAGTAGCCCGTCTACATCGAACATGTACACGTAACATATTGAGGTTATACTCGTGCTTACCAATGAGACAGCTGGGCTTGATCTTGGCGACGCAAGCCTCAAAGTCTTTTTCGGGCTCCACATTCTTGCCAAAGACTTTGGCGTGCTCGGGGACTCCGCCCTCGCGACGAGTAGACAGTAGCCCGTCTACATCGAACATGTACACGTAACATATTGAGGTTATACTCGTGCTTACCAATGAGACAGCTGGGCTTGATCTTGGCGACGCAAGCCTCAAAGTCTTTTTCGGGCTCCACATTCTTGCCAAAGACTTTGGCGTGCTCGGGGACTCCGCCCTCGCGACGAGTAGACAGTAGCCCGTCTACATCGAACATGTATACACGTTCTTGTGCCTGCCGTTCTGATAGTCCTTCTGCTACCATCGCAGCGACTGTTAGGTTGGCAATGCCGTTGGCCGCCTGGGGCGATAGAGAAAAAATATAATGTAATGAATGTGTATGAAAAAAATTTGATATTGAGTGAAATTGATAGAAAGGTTTAGTGCCTATTTTATAATTAAATTTTTGGCCCAGCAATGGGATACAAGTAGCTAGGAAAATATGGCTTTATAATTTTGTTTTTATTTAGTATGTGTCTACATATCGAACATAATAAATTCACAAGTCTAATCCTAGTAGGAAATTTCGGAATTGTCAATTGGAAATTGTTTTTCGAATTTGTTCATTTGTCACCACAACTGATATCGCGAGTCCCATTATAATAAAAATAGCAATTTTATGAGTATGATGTTCCTGACAAAATAACTTACATCTCAATAGGAAATATTAACCGCATTTTATTAGAATTATACTGTCTGTAATATATATAAAATAGGTGGTTTAATAACCTAACAACAATAAAATGTATAGTTTTCATAACTTATCTAAAACAATCACAAACAATGATTAGATAAGTTGACTGATATATTTCTTGCACAAAGCAGTTAGTACACAATAGTCTAATAAAATACTAAACAGAATGTTAATACACCTACACCATGTAAACGCGTACATTGGGTATTTTATAGAAAGATATATTTATTATATCTTATTAAAAAGTAGCTAATATCCTTGAAACTCCGGGCTCCCATTTTTTAGGGATAACCTCACATAATATAGGTATACCTCTATTACTACATTTGTACAAAATTTCAAATAATTTTGTATGACACAGTAATAAGCAAACATAGATCCAACTTTTGGCTACAATATTAGTAATTTTGACAACATTTTCTAAAAATAGTTGCAATACACGGCTGTGACGATCACAAGACAATATGACATAAGTACAAATACCCAATTTGTCGCGTGATTTCCGTTCTGAAACAAAAACAGACGTGTGCGCGTAAATTGAACGGTGACTTTACTTTTATGACTATGAACTACTTATACAAGATTTTCATCTTCATAATTGGTAGACAATGTTATTATCACGAACACGTTTGTTAAGTCACGTTTCTTACAATAAGCATATAAAAATCTACTTATATTCAGAGTAAAAATATCAAAATCACAATGTTAGGAAATAAATTATAAAATACCGATCAATGCTAAACGTTATCGTACACATACACTCATTTTTACTTAACAGTAGTTATGAACTCGCCACGACGAGCTCAATATAATAATTCAGATTCAATTTTTCTTTTTTTTGTATATTTTTTTACTTTTTTTATATACTTACATGTCAACCAAAGCAGGTATGACTAACTTTGACTGGTTGCCACTCTAGCGATAGGCCTTTTGCTAAATGGTACATTTCTACGAGACGAATATAAAAATCGACCAAAAACAAAGAAAATTAACTCACAGAGCCAGCTCCAAGGAAGAGATAGATATTTTCGCTAAGTTTTCTCTTAGTGACCCTCACGGCCGCCATAAGGCCCGCCACAGCGACGCTGGCCGTGCCTTGGATATCATCGTTGAATGTGCAGTACTTGTTGCGATACTTCTTGAGCAGACGACCAGCGTTTGCGAGGGCGAAGTCTTCGAACTGAAATTTCAATGGAAAATATGGCGTTTGGTAAAACGTAACTTACGTAAATTAACTTCGGTTCTTCTCACAAACAGCATTGGGATATCATGATCAGCGTTGGAAAGTTGGCTGACCCGAAATTTAACTAATCAAATGCAATCGACATTCTGCTAGGAGCCGAGGTTACCAGCAATATAATGTCTCTGCCTACGGGAAAGACATTATAGGCGTTATAAAGACGTGATACTAATAGTATCACGTCTTTATAACGCATAATGTATGTAGGTATGTATGTATGTAAATTATGTCACTCTCCAGCAAACTAGCTCTATACAAAAAATCACATCGATCCATTGCTCCATTCTTATGTGAAAGAAAAACAAAGAACACACTTTAACATTTATGATATTAGAATTCCTTCTTGTTATATTGCTGTTACACGCGTATAAACAGGATAATACAAAAATAAATAGTATTCGATAAGAATAAATTAAAAAATAATTCCATATTGTATGAAGCGATAAAAATTATAAATTAAATATATTTATTATAGAAACGTCATTATTATTACAAACGCTGGTATAACAATATACAGCCTTAGCTGAAAGAAAATATTATTTTTTGGAAAAAATCTTTAAGACTTATCAACTTTACATCCATCGACGCATATTGTATAATTACGTCATGATTAAAAACCGGCCAAGTGCGTGTCGGACCACGCATAAAGTAGGGTTCCATAGTCATTTTTGGCACCGCGCTGTTTTGCATTTCTTGCATGAAAAAAGTATATATTTTTATTTTATTTATAATTTCAAAAGTATTTATCACAGGATACGAGAAACAATTTTAAATAAGCGATTCTGCGCCTGTTTCTTTACGTGAGTTATTTGAAGTTTATAAGTCCAAGACTTTAGAAATTACAGGGGGGGACACAGTGTAAACGACTTTGGCGGGCTATATCTCGCAAATGGTAAGCTGATAAAAAAGTGTTGTATGGAAACTCTACCTGTTACTCTACTGGTTATTTTCATAGTCCTTTTCAACGATACCCCACACAAGGGGGTGCAGTCAAAAAATAATTCATTACCTTGTCGTGTATAAAAAATAAAAAAAAATAAAAAGTGTATTGTTGGGCGGTGTGCGCAGGGGTCCCCAACTATTTGAAGCGAAGACGGGCAATATCCCTGCGCAGTGCGATTATACACGAACAATTACTTTAGAGAGAGCCGGATGTAGTGCTCAGGATAGAGCCTCGTACTTTTGAAGTACAAGGACCTCTTGTCTAGTAAGCCTTAGGTCCTGGGAGTCGTGGGCAGGGTGGTATCATTAATACAATATGGTTGGGATAGAATATAGCATTTTATTCCATAAACACACTAGCCGCTGAGGGCGGGCACATGTTATACTAATACCAAAATCTGATAAGTCTTTGCCGCAATTAAAAGTTAAAATTAACATAAACCAAATATAAGGTACCTGGCCAGGTCCGTACACAAACGCCTGTGCGCACTTAGAACGTTGTCCCGTTCACCGTTTTGTGATCCATTGGGTTCGAGCACTGGTACTGGTCGCGTCCTCAAAGCGACGCGGCGCTCCTGCACGCTCCGTTGTATGCGAGATAGTAGACGCTGGCTGGGCCTTCCGAGGTTTGCGCTGAGCCACACACGGACATCGGATCGAAGGCGGCGACGCGGCCTTTGGAAATAAGGTTAGGATCCGTGTGTCGCACCTTGGGGTCGCCGACGACGGGGCCTGCGCCGTTGCATGCGGTCCACGGTCCGATGTCCCTGTAATGGCTCAGCGCAAACCTCGGAAGGTCCAGCCAGCGTCTACTATCTCGCATACAACGGAGCGTCGCAGGAGCGCCGTGCCTCTTTGATGTCGCGACCAGCGCCAGTGCTCGAACCCAACGGATCATAACGGTGAACGGAACGACGTTCTAAGTGCGCACAGACGTTTGTGTACGGACCTGGCCAGGTACCCTATATTTGGTTTATGTTAATTTTAACTTTTAATTGCGGCAAAGAATTGTCAGATTTTGGTATTAGTATAACATGTGCCCGCCCTCAGCGGCTAGTGTGTTTATGGAATAAAATGCTATATTCTATCCCAACCATATTGTATTAATGATATCACCCTGCCCATGACTCCCAGGACCTAAGGCTTACTAGACAAGAGGTCCTTGTACTTCAAAAGTGCGAGGCTCTATCCTGAGCATTACATCCGGCTTTCTATAAAGTAATTGTTCGTGTATAATGGCACTGCGCAGGGATATTGCCCGTCTTCACTTCAAATAGTTGGAGACCCCTGCGCACACAGCAACCAACAATACACTTTTTATTTTTTTTATTTTTTATACACGACAATGGCGCCCGAACTAATATATTTTTGAGCCTTTGAGTCCTGTGAGAGTGGCAGTTTTTTCTAAAAAATAGTTTTTGAATTTTTTAAACTCGCTCACTTGTTATTTTGAAATTTTGGTGATATCATTGACTGTAAAGTTATTATACTTAGTGTATGTTAGGTTTATATGCGACAGGGTTGTAAGCATACATTTAATACAATTCATAGTAATTATTATAATATTACTAAATAATATTATAATTAATAATATAATAATTAATATTTTATTTGGGCTTCGCTATGAATAAAAAGCATAGCGCTCAGCCATAATTCCTATTTAATCTCAATTTGAGAGCTAATTTATATTTATTGACAGGGAGTAACCTGTATATATTTAGAAATAAATCAATTATTATAACCTATTACATACCCTGACACATATAACCTCACATTCATGTCAACATGTCGGACGGCGAAAGGGAAGAGCAATATCACGAAGTAAGTGGGGAGGAAAACAAACCACCTACCACTACTACTTCCTCATTTGTTAATACACGACCACGGGGAGGTGCAATTGACACCCACCCACCCGGCCCTTCCACACTTAAAGCGTTACAACCCACATTGTCTCAACTAGGAGCTCCCGGTTTAGTACGTCAAGCCAACTCAATGAGTAGGACTACCTATGTTACGGAGACTAGGGAAGATGATGAGCGCGTTATTCACATATTAAAGGAGGACCATTTGAGGTCGTGGAATTTAAAATTTTCTGGTGACTCAGACGTCACAGATTTTTTTCTTAGAATTGATGATTTTAGGCGTAGTCGAAATACTTCAGAACAGAAAGTACTGAAATGTTTTTCTGACTTACTTAGTGGCAAAGCTTTAGATTATTACAGACATATACGTGATGAAATTTCTACATTGTCAGAATTAGAAGATAATTTTAAGTCATTTTTCACGGCAATTGATAATGACTTTAAATTAGAAAAGTCAATCCGTGAGCATCGACAATCACCAGGTCAATCCTTACACTTTTATATTTTGGAAATGCAAACCATGAATGCGCGGCTAACAAACAAATTAACAGAAACAACTTTATTAGAAATAATAAAACACAACATCTTACCATCATATGGACACTTGTTGGCTGTTGACAATTCTAATAGTATCCAGAATCTTATTGATATTGGCAAACGTTTTGAGGCATACTCAGGTTTCACTAACACAGCTAGCGATTCCAAAAATTCAAAACAATCAAAACAAATAAATACAGTTAAATTACACAATACAAACTTTAATGATAATAAACATAAACAAAATTATAATAGAAACATTAACAATAGACAATTAGAAAATAAATTAATTTGTAACAAATGTAAAAAATTTGGGCATTCATATAAACAATGTCGCACTATACCAGGCATTGTCTGTTTCCGGTGTGGTCAAAAAGGCGTGCTAACAAGCACTTGCTCTAAATGTAATGATGGAGATAGGGATGTATCATCACCGGAAACAAACAATTGTAAAAAAAACTAGTTAGACCAGGAGCCACACAAAAAATATCAAATATTCCATACTTAGGCGCTGTGACTCCTGGTATAGAAACAGTCGACAGTGACAATAGAATTTTTATAGATTTTAAAATTAAAGGAAAACCTTACACAGGTTTAATGGATTCTGGTGCTAATTTTAGTATAATAGGAAACAATTATCATAAACATTTTTTGAGTCTAGGATTTAAATTATTAGATTATTCTTCCACAGCAACTTGTGCAAACCGTTCTGTTGTTGAGGTAAAAGGTAAAATCCTGCTACCGGTCAATTTCAGAGGTAATACTTATAATATTATGTTTATGGTAATTCCAGCAATTTCTAATAATTTTATTTTTGGCATGGATTCTATTATAACGTTAGATTTAATACAATCACCAAGTTTAGAGGATTTAAATACTTCATATGGACAACCAGTTATCAGGCCGGAACCGAATAAAACAATATGCACCATAGTACCAAAACATGACCTCTCTCCCCTAGAGTCAGTCCAACTAGACAAAGTTATACAAAAGTTTAAATCTATTAGTACAGAGGAGCGAGGCCTAGGTAGGACATCTCTAGTTGAGCATAGGATCAAAACAACGGGGCAACCAATAAAACAAAGGTATTACCCTCTGTCACCGGTCAAATTAAAAGCCTTAAATGAAGAAGTAGACCGGATGCTTCAACTTGGTGTTATAGCACCATCTAAATCCCCATGGTCAAACCCCGTTGTCATGACCCCAAAAAAAGATGGTTCATGGAGATTTTGCTTAGACGCTAGGAAACTTAATGACGTCACAATTAAAGACTCATATCCTGTGCCATATATTAGTTCAATTTTAGATAATTTGCGTGGTACTCGTTATTTAAGTTCCATTGATTTATCAGCTGCCTACTGGCAAATGTCATTATGCGATACTGACAATGAAGACGGTTCCGGCACATCATGCCAAAAATCCGCATTCGTGGTACCCAATCGTGGTTTGTTTGAATTTAAACGTGTCCCGTTCGGCATATCGAACGCTGGCTGCGAATTACAGCGATTGGTTGATTCTCTTTTCCATCACAAATTTGGTGAGAAGATATTCGCTTACTGTGATGACCTTCTCATAGCCACTAGCTCGTTCGAAGAGCATATCGCCATTTTAAATGAGTTTTTTGAAGCTTTAAGCAAGGCAGGTTTAACTATAAATTTTAGCAAATGTGAGTTTTGTAAGTCTGAACTCAAATATTTAGGCTACGTAGTCGGCTCACAAGGTTTATTGACAGATCCACAAAAACTAGAGTGTATCAGAAATTTTCCACGTCCCACAACCGCTAAGCAATTGCGAGCGTTTATAGGGCTTTGTTCGTACTACCGAAGATTTGTAGCAAATTTTTCAACTATTATAGCACCAATGACGGTTCTGATAGGCAAGAAGAAAGGCAGAGATACGGTAGACTGGTCAGAAGAAGCAGAAAGGTCTTTCTTAGCGCTCAAAGAAGCTCTGACTCAGGCTCCCGTGCTCGCTTGCCCCGATTTTTCCAAACCGTTTCAAATTCATTCAGACGCATCAAGCGTCGGTATTGGTAGCGTGCTTGTCCAGGAAGTCGATGGTATAGAACACCCCATAGCTTTTTATTCCAGGTTGCTTTCGAAAACAGAACGAAATTACAGCACAACCGAACGCGAATTACTCGCCCTAGTGGATTCAATAAACCATTTTAGACCTTATATAGAAGGGAGTCGTTTTATAGTAGTGACAGATCATATGTCTTTGAAATGGCTCAAGACACTAACCAACCCATCAGGTCGATTAGCACGATGGGCAATGCAATTATCTTGTTTTGATTTTGAAATTAGGCATAAAAAAGGTTCTATGCACGTAGTACCAGACGTACTGTCCCGTATTGAGGCAGTTATATTTGATGGCGGTTGCAATTCTAAAGATGATTGGTATAATACGTTGTTTAGAAACGTTCAGTTAAACCCGATGTATCATAGAAATTATCAAATTAAAGATAAAGTGTTATTTAGATATTCCAAACCGAATTCAAATCTACAATCGGATAACGATTGGAAAATTGTATTACCTAGAGAACTAGTACAGGAATGCATCAAAGAGAATCATGAAAAACATGCAGTCCATCCTGGTACATTTAAAACTTTGTCTAAAACTAAAGAAAATTATTATTGGAAGGGCATGTATGAAGATGTGAAGAATTATGTGGCCACGTGTGAGAAGTGTAAAGCTTATAAACACTCCAACCAACCTCCACATGGACACATGACAAACCAGAAATGTGTCAACAAACCTATGCATACTTTGTCCATTGACCTAATTGGTCCATTAGTAAAATCTTATTCTGGTCACATCTACATACTGTCCATAGTAGATATATTTACTAAATATTGTTGGATTCACCCACTTAGAACCGCTACTGCCAAAACAATAACATCATTTATTGAACAGGAAATCCTATATAAAGAGGGAATTCCATGTGTTATAATTTGCGACAATGCAACTGTATTTCAGAGCAAACAATTTAAAGATTTTTGTGCGAGCCATTCGATACCAAAAATATTTTACAATGCGTACTACGCGCCTCAGTCCAACACTGTGGAACGTTTTAACCAAACTATAGAAACCTGCCTAGCTATTTTAGTAGGAGAAGATCAAAGAAACTGGTCTAAGTACCTACCTCAAATCCAGCTATCTTTGAATAGCACTATCAATGTTGCCACTGGGCACACACCATTTTTATTGGCTAAAGGTCGGGAGATGATGACGGATGGCATATTGCATTCAGTAAGAGGCGGCATTCCAAATTCGTTAGATGACCTTCAAATGTCCAGTCGTTCCGAAAAAGCCACGGCTCTCAATGAGATGGCAGACATCTTCCAAAAAGTTACCGATGCATTGACCAAAGCGTACAAACAAAACGCGGGACGATACAACCTACGCCGTAAACAACTTCGGTTAAGCGTAGGTGATATCATATGGAGGCGTAACTTTGTGCAGTCAAACGCAGCTCACTTTTTCTCCGCTAAACTAGCACCGCGCTTTTTGAAATGTAAAGTTGTCAGGAAGCATTCGGATGTTGTTTACGACCTTCAGGAGATAGAAACCGGTAAAGTTGGAAAATATCATGTCAAGGACATAATAAAAGTCTCACAAGGTGTGTCCCCTAGCTAGCAACTTTCTTATCTTGAACTTTGTTATTTTGGATTGGTATAACCAATCAGAGGCCTCATTTTTCACATATAACATGACTCACATGTGAAATTTTTTTGTCAAGCGTTTTCATGAAAACCAATTTCTTTTGTAACTACACACTCTAGGCGCCAGAGTAAACATAAGGATATGGATTAATACTCCTTAATTTTTGAGAAAAAAAAGGAAAATAAGTTTTTTCCCTTATACAATGTCAGCCCAACGGCTATACATTTTAAATGTCTATTTATGTGAGATCTCTCCATTAGTTTAAAGACTTTATTAGGTTTACAATTTAATTACTAACTAGTAAATTATGTAGGAATGCTAGATTACATATATTTTAATTAAATCTCAAATAGTTTTTCTTATTATACATAAGTAAGAACTATATTACTTTAGATAATTCTTTATTACTAGTATGCTACTTGCGATTATCTCATTAGAAATCCAAGTACGATTTTTTAATGCAGGGGAATTGCAGCGGTCTGGCCAGACGCTGTATTCCTGACACTCAACATAAATTGAGTTAGTTTTAGAACTCTAGAACATACATTTTAGTTTAATATATGAAATAGCATGAGTTAGTTTCATATATAGCTGATAGTTTTATATTTAGAAATATATTGCCGTAGGATAGGTGAATGTTTTCTCCGGTTACCCCGGCTGTTTCGGCTAAGTACGACTTAACCTCTTTGCCGAAAAGGGGGTATTGTAGTGATAACTACAGAATTATTTTGAACTTCTAACTGGTCAACTTTGCATGTCATATTTTAGGTGAAATAGTTGATATATTGGGATACTATTCCTGTGGCGTATTACCTGCATGATAGGCTCTCGACTCACTACAATAGCAGGCATTCAAATCCATTAGTCTCCAGACAAATTGAATGGGAAAGTGACACACCAGTACACAAATTTCATATGTTGTTTTTACAATACTTATTAAGAAAACAGGGAGACCCGCTCATCAAAACGTTCTTTGAGTCACGCCGAAACCATTGGTAGCAATAACTCGACGCGATTTTGTGTACTTACGGAATTATATCAAAAACTAAACATTCATAACAAAACATTCTATGATTAAATTAGACTGTCAACAAAATCTGCAGAGTTGGACGTCTGACATTGACAGCTGGTGACACACGTTCCGTATCAGTTCCTAACCAACCTTTCTTATCATAAACAAATAAGAAATCATAGCTGGATTGTTGTAGAATTTTAATTATTCTCCTTTAATATCGTCGACTTAGATTGTTATAATATTCAACGAATAAATACCTTATTTAAACATTAGTTCTTTTAAAGAATGTTTAAAAGTTGGTTTGACGTGCGTCCGAATTGGGCGAAATGGAGCGCGACGAGGCGGAATGTCAAATCGAGTGGAGAGGGATCGGTCTCTTCCTGGTGAGGCCGCCACGACACGTAACATGGCTTGAGCAGAATCATTAAATTTTTTGGGTTTTTCACTTTCGCCGCCCTCGGCACCCCGTCATGGGACTATAGTTTAACCTTTAGCTTTAAAATCCGCGATACGCGCAAGGACACAGGGGATACTTGCCGCCACGAAGTTGTCAGGAGGATGAGCTGTTGATATCCACGTGCCCGCCCGGCCGTATGAATTGGCGCTTCCTGGAGTGTCCTCCCATCACCAGAGGGTGCGGTTCTCCCGGACCGTGGACCGCATGCCACGGCGCAGGCCCCGTCGTCGGCGACCCCAAAGTGCAACACACGGATCCTAACCTTATTTCCGAAGGCCGCATCGCCGCCCCCGATCCGATGTCCCTGTAATGGCTCAGCGCAAACCTCGGAAGGTCCAGCCAGCGTCTACTATCTCGCATACAACGGAGCGTCGCAGGAGCGCCGTGCCTCTTTGATGTCGCGACCAGCGCCAGTGCTCGAACCCAACGGATCATAACGGTGAACGGAACGACGTTCTAAGTGCGCACAGACGTTTGTGTACGGACCTGGCCAGGTACCCTATATTTGGTTTATGTTAATTTTAACTTTTAATTGCGGCAAAGAATTGTCAGATTTTGGTATTAGTATAACATGTGCCCGCCCTCAGCGGCTAGTGTGTTTATGGAATAAAATGCTATATTCTATCCCAACCATATTGTATTAATGATATCACCCTGCCCATGACTCCCAGGACCTAAGGCTTACTAGACAAGAGGTCCTTGTACTTCAAAAGTGCGAGGCTCTATCCTGAGCATTACATCCGGCTTTCTATAAAGTAATTGTTCGTGTATAATGGCACTGCGCAGGGATATTGCCCGTCTTCACTTCAAATAGTTGGAGACCCCTGCGCACACAGCAACCAACAATACACTTTTTATTTTTTTTATTTTTTATACACGACAACCTTTACATGTATAGGGAGGTACCCTTAAAAAGGGGTAATTATATATTTTTTGAATTTTTAAAAATGAGATCTATATGTGAAGTATCCTCGAACCAAGTTACATGCACATCAGTCTATAAACGTAGAAGATATTCTGCTGTGACAGACTAGGACGGACGGACTGAACGATCTTATAAGGGTTCCTTGTCGGACTACGGAACCCTAAAAATCTTTACAGCTGTATCGATGAAATCTCAGGATTATTTGCCTTCTTATCTAGATAATAATATTATATAAGAGACGTAACCATAGCGATAGTAGATTATACGCGTTATGAATGCAAGAGTTTCAATTCATGTTATCAATGAATTTACGTTTTTGGTGATAAAAGCAGGTTTCCTTTCATAACTTTTTTATTTTTTCTTTAATTTAACAAAAGATTTCGTTTATTTATGAACTACTAGCAGCGCCACGAGGCTCCACTCCAGTAGCGGATTTAGGGGAGGGGCACGGGGGCACGTGTCCCCCCAGACTGCTTTTTTGTGTACCTACTGTGGAGGGAGATTCCATGACAGTGCATATCAAATTAAGAAATAACAGATACGTGCCCCCCCAGATTGTTGTTTGTGTACCTAAGTTGAATAGTGAGAGCCGCCCCACAACAGCATCAGTCGATTTGGTGCACACCCCCCCCCAACATGCATAGTCCGCCACTATCATTGTGCCCCCCCCCCCCAGAAAAAAGTCCTGGATCCGCTGTTGCTCCACTCTCGTGAAAATTTTGATATAAAAAGCACCTATATGCTATTCCCGGTAATCTATACCTGTGTAACAAATTTCATCGATATCCGTCCAGTAGATTTTGCGTGATTGAGTAACATACATTATACATACACCCTTACTTCTTACTTCCTTCGAGGACTCTTTTCCGCAATTAGGCCTCCAGTTTGGGCCCTTTTTGCGTGAGGAAATCGTACACCCTTTCGCAGTTTTAATTTATGAATGGGAAACATAAATGTTTGTCAAATAGTATTATTTACTCTATGCCAGCTTATAATAATAAGCTTGTGTACATGCATTTCAAAGTTTATTTTGGTTTCAAAGAATGTTAACTACCTGTAACAAAGTATTCTGTCCATATCTCTGCACACACGCCTCCATGAATTCGTCAATGAATTCGTCGTATTCCTGTCCGCGGGCTCGTTTCTGACGCAAACCGATGTAAAGCGGATCTTCTAGCAGGTCCTGCGAAAATAAACATTAACAGTTTGAAGATAACATTCACTTTCGGTTGCAGGTATAAATCGCTATTCACACTGAGGTGACAGGACGAGTCAAATTAATTTGTTTTAGGTGTAAATTGTTCGTGTTTGAATCTATAGAAGCAATGTTGATGTGAATATACAAAATATTCTATTATAATAAATATTATAGCGGTGTTATCTTTTTGCCATATCATCAGGTAAATATTATGTTACATGCTTGGCAATGATGGATTATTTCACACTTTTCACATTTAATCCTTCAACGACGAAGAGAGCAAGAGGTATTGCGTCTATTGTTAAACAATTGTTATCTAAAACGCAGTGATTGAAGGATTAACGAATATAGTAATTGTAAGCATTCACTCACACCCCTTACATATGAAGAAACAAGCCAAAATGTGTGTTTACTTTTGTTTCTTTTAAATAAATTAAATACATAGGTACGTAATATGCGAATATATCTTACACTAGCTTTTGCCCGCGGCTTCGCCCGCGTGAATTTCCCACGGGAACAGTGCTTTTTCCCGGGATAAAAAGTAGCCTATGTGCTATTCCAGGTCATTATCTACCTCTGTACCAAATTTCATCGAAATCCGTCCAGTAGATTTTGCGTGATTGAGTAACAAACATCCTCACAAACTCACAAATTCACAAACTCACAAACTCACATCCAAACTTTCGCATTTATAATATTAGTATGGAAGTATGGATACAGCAAAAGAACAGAAATATAGTCATACACTTCATGACTGTACACAGGTAATAAACTGAAATTACAAACACAATGGAGGCGATAAATATACAATAATCAAACACGATTTACTTTTCCATTCAGCAGTAACATTTGTAATACGTAACGATGACGCAGTATACTGTTGCTATTGAAAAGCGACAGGTGTCAAGAAGCTTTGAAGAATAAAAATCAATGCCACTGCCAATAACTGGGTGTGTTATTGCGTGCGTTTATTTTTTCAGTTTCAACCGTCCAATTTTATTTGGATCCGTCGAATGACGTCAGAAACGCAAGTGGTCAAATACGTATGCCGTCATCTTTCTGGTACTCGTAACTCGTCAGAAACTGAATTCGACAGACAAGCGATTCAACAGACCGGTGAAGCAGTAAAGGTCGACGTAGCGATCAACTGCAAGAAGGCTTCGATTTATTTCGCAACTCGACAGTCAATAAATAGGATTTAAATGCGTATCTGTCAAGACGCGTATCTATCAAGTTGCAGATCTGACAAGTTACGTTTCAGTCAACATACGTTTTCTGGCGAAATGCGTATCTGACAACTTGCGTTTCTGACGCCATGCGACGAATCCATCTATTTGCGTTGGCAACTGAAAACGTGCCATAAGCGTCAAGGTCGTGGTAATTAACAGGTTTGTCTATTTATGTAACTTTTTCATTCAATACCAATTTAATGTGAAATTTGTGACGGTCACCAGAATAGGATTTAATACGTACTTATTTAAAAAAAATTGTAACGGTTTTCATTTTATAAACATCAATCAACATACCAGTTTTCAGTAAAGCATACATTTTAAATAAAAAAGATCGCCAAGGGCATAAAAAAACCCTAAAAATTTGGCTCTAGTTGGCAGTGAGAATAGTATGAGCTATGAGGTGTCGATGCGGGGGAGGAAGTCAATTTTTGTTCACAAAACACGTCCGCTATTTGGGGAACAATGATTAATTCTCTAATATAACATACCTGATTTCTCTAATACAACGTACCTGATTGTCAGTCCCCACGTCCAGAGTGATGGGCAGACACTGGTGCGGCTTGATGCCCGCGAGAGCGGTGTACAGAGACAGCTTGCCCACTGGGATGCCCATGCCGTACGTACCAAGGTCACCGAGACCTAGGGTTCTCTAATACAACGTACCTGATTGTCAGTCCCCACGTCCAGAGTGATGGGCAGACACTGGTGCGGCTTGATGCCCGCGAGAGCGGTGTACAGAGACAGCTTGCCCACTGGGATGCCCATGCCGTACGTACCAAGGTCACCGAGACCTAGGGTTCTCTAATACAACGTACCTGATTGTCAGTCCCCACGTCCAGAGTGATGGGCAGACACTGGTGCGGCTTGATGCCCGCGAGAGCGGTGTACAGAGACAGCTTGCCCACTGGGATGCCCATGCCGTACGTACCAAGGTCACCGAGACCTAGGGTTCTCTAATACAACGTACCTGATTGTCAGTCCCCACGTCCAGAGTGATGGGCAGACACTGGTGCGGCTTGATGCCCGCGAGAGCGGTGTACAGAGACAGCTTGCCCACTGGGATGCCCATGCCGTACGTACCAAGGTCACCGAGACCTAGGGTTCTCTAATACAACGTACCTGATTGTCAGTCCCCACGTCCAGAGTGATGGGCAGACACTGGTGCGGCTTGATGCCCGCGAGAGCGGTGTACAGAGACAGCTTGCCCACTGGGATGCCCATGCCGTACGTACCAAGGTCACCGAGACCTAGGGTTCTCTAATACAACGTACCTGATTGTCAGTCCCCACGTCCAGAGTGATGGGCAGACACTGGTGCGGCTTGATGCCCGCGAGAGCGGTGTACAGAGACAGCTTGCCCACTGGGATGCCCATGCCGTACGTACCAAGGTCACCGAGACCTAGGGTTCTCTAATACAACGTACCTGATTGTCAGTCCCCACGTCCAGAGTGATGGGCAGACACTGGTGCGGCTTGATGCCCGCGAGAGCGGTGTACAGAGACAGCTTGCCCACTGGGATGCCCATGCCGTACGTACCAAGGTCACCGAGACCTAGGGTTCTCTAATACAACGTACCTGATTGTCAGTCCCCACGTCCAGAGTGATGGGCAGACACTGGTGCGGCTTGATGCCCGCGAGAGCGGTGTACAGAGACAGCTTGCCCACTGGGATGCCCATGCCGTACGTACCAAGGTCACCGAGACCTAGGGTTCTCTAATACAACGTACCTGATTGTCAGTCCCCACGTCCAGAGTGATGGGCAGACACTGGTGCGGCTTGATGCCCGCGAGAGCGGTGTACAGAGACAGCTTGCCCACTGGGATGCCCATGCCGTACGTACCAAGGTCACCGAGACCTAGGGTTCTCTAATACAACGTACCTGATTGTCAGTCCCCACGTCCAGAGTGATGGGCAGACACTGGTGCGGCTTGATGCCCGCGAGAGCGGTGTACAGAGACAGCTTGCCCACTGGGATGCCCATGCCGTACGTACCAAGGTCACCGAGACCTAGGGTTCTCTAATACAACGTACCTGATTGTCAGTCCCCACGTCCAGAGTGATGGGCAGACACTGGTGCGGCTTGATGCCCGCGAGAGCGGTGTACAGAGACAGCTTGCCCACTGGGATGCCCATGCCGTACGTACCAAGGTCACCGAGACCTAGGGTTCTCTAATACAACGTACCTGATTGTCAGTCCCCACGTCCAGAGTGATGGGCAGACACTGGTGCGGCTTGATGCCCGCGAGAGCGGTGTACAGAGACAGCTTGCCCACTGGGATGCCCATGCCGTACGTACCAAGGTCACCGAGACCTAGGGTTCTCTAATACAACGTACCTGATTGTCAGTCCCCACGTCCAGAGTGATGGGCAGACACTGGTGCGGCTTGATGCCCGCGAGAGCGGTGTACAGAGACAGCTTGCCCACTGGGATGCCCATGCCGTACGTACCAAGGTCACCGAGACCTAGGGTTCTCTAATACAACGTACCTGATTGTCAGTCCCCACGTCCAGAGTGATGGGCAGACACTGGTGCGGCTTGATGCCCGCGAGAGCGGTGTACAGAGACAGCTTGCCCACTGGGATGCCCATGCCGTACGTACCAAGGTCACCGAGACCTAGGGTTCTCTAATACAACGTACCTGATTGTCAGTCCCCACGTCCAGAGTGATGGGCAGACACTGGTGCGGCTTGATGCCCGCGAGAGCGGTGTACAGAGACAGCTTGCCCACTGGGATGCCCATGCCGTACGTACCAAGGTCACCGAGACCTAGGGTTCTCTAATACAACGTACCTGATTGTCAGTCCCCACGTCCAGAGTGATGGGCAGACACTGGTGCGGCTTGATGCCCGCGAGAGCGGTGTACAGAGACAGCTTGCCCACTGGGATGCCCATGCCGTACGTACCAAGGTCACCGAGACCTAGGGTTCTCTAATACAACGTACCTGATTGTCAGTCCCCACGTCCAGAGTGATGGGCAGACACTGGTGCGGCTTGATGCCCGCGAGAGCGGTGTACAGAGACAGCTTGCCCACTGGGATGCCCATGCCGTACGTACCAAGGTCACCGAGACCTAGGGTTCTCTAATACAACGTACCTGATTGTCAGTCCCCACGTCCAGAGTGATGGGCAGACACTGGTGCGGCTTGATGCCCGCGAGAGCGGTGTACAGAGACAGCTTGCCCACTGGGATGCCCATGCCGTACGTACCAAGGTCACCGAGACCTAGGGTTCTCTAATACAACGTACCTGATTGTCAGTCCCCACGTCCAGAGTGATGGGCAGACACTGGTGCGGCTTGATGCCCGCGAGAGCGGTGTACAGAGACAGCTTGCCCACTGGGATGCCCATGCCGTACGTACCAAGGTCACCGAGACCTAGGGTTCTCTAATACAACGTACCTGATTGTCAGTCCCCACGTCCAGAGTGATGGGCAGACACTGGTGCGGCTTGATGCCCGCGAGAGCGGTGTACAGAGACAGCTTGCCCACTGGGATGCCCATGCCGTACGTACCAAGGTCACCGAGACCTAGGGTTCTCTAATACAACGTACCTGATTGTCAGTCCCCACGTCCAGAGTGATGGGCAGACACTGGTGCGGCTTGATGCCCGCGAGAGCGGTGTACAGAGACAGCTTGCCCACTGGGATGCCCATGCCGTACGTACCAAGGTCACCGAGACCTAGGGTTCTCTAATACAACGTACCTGATTGTCAGTCCCCACGTCCAGAGTGATGGGCAGACACTGGTGCGGCTTGATGCCCGCGAGAGCGGTGTACAGAGACAGCTTGCCCACTGGGATGCCCATGCCGTACGTACCAAGGTCACTGCGACCTAGGATTCTCTAATATAATGTACCTGATTGTCAGTCCCCACGTCCAGAGTGATGGGCAGACACTGGTGCGGCTTGATGCCCGCGAGAGCGGTGTACAGAGACAGCTTGCCCACTGGGATGCCCATGCCGTACGTACCAAGGTCACCGAGACCTAGGGTTCTCTAATACAACGTACCTGATTGTCAGTCCCCACGTCCAGAGTGATGGGCAGACACTGGTGCGGCTTGATGCCCGCGAGAGCGGTGTACAGAGACAGCTTGCCCACTGGGATGCCCATGCCGTACGTACCAAGGTCACCGAGACCTAGGGTTCTCTAATACAACGTACCTGATTGTCAGTCCCCACGTCCAGAGTGATGGGCAGACACTGGTGCGGCTTGATGCCCGCGAGAGCGGTGTACAGAAGACAGCTTGCCCACTGGGATGCCCATGCCGTACGTACCAAGGTCACCGAGACCTAGGGTTCTCTAATACAACGTACCTGATTGTCAGTCCCCACGTCCAGAGTGATGGGCAGACACTGGTGCGGCTTGATGCCCGCGAGAGCGGTGTACAGAGACAGCTTGCCCACTGGGATGCCCATGCCGTACGTACCAAGGTCACCGAGACCTAGGGTTCTCTAATACAACGTACCTGATTGTCAGTCCCCACGTCCAGAGTGATGGGCAGACACTGGTGCGGCTTGATGCCCGCGAGAGCGGTGTACAGAGACAGCTTGCCCACTGGGATGCCCATGCCGTACGTACCAAGGTCACCGAGACCTAGGGTTCTCTAATACAACGTACCTGATTGTCAGTCCCCACGTCCAGAGTGATGGGCAGACACTGGTGCGGCTTGATGCCCGCGAGAGCGGTGTACAGAGACAGCTTGCCCACTGGGATGCCCATGCCGTACGTACCAAGGTCACCGAGACCTAGGGTTCTCTAATACAACGTACCTGATTGTCAGTCCCCACGTCCAGAGTGATGGGCAGACACTGGTGCGGCTTGATGCCCGCAGAGCGGTGTACAGAGACAGCTTGCCCACTGGGATGCCCATGCCGTACGTACCAAGGTCACCGAGACCTAGGGTTCTCTAATACAACGTACCTGATTGTCAGTCCCCACGTCCAGAGTGATGGGCAGACACTGGTGCGGCTTGATGCCCGCGAGAGCGGTGTACAGAGACAGCTTGCCCACTGGGATGCCCATGCCGTACGTACCAAGGTCACCGAGACCTAGGGTTCTCTAATACAACGTACCTGATTGTCAGTCCCCACGTCCAGAGTGATGGGCAGACACTGGTGCGGCTTGATGCCCGCGAGAGCGGTGTACAGAGACAGCTTGCCCACTGGGATGCCCATGCCGTACGTACCAAGGTCACCGAGACCTAGGGTTCTCTAATACAACGTACCTGATTGTCAGTCCCCACGTCCAGAGTGATGGGCAGACACTGGTGCGGCTTGATGCCCGCGAGAGCGGTGTACAGAGACAGCTTGCCCACTGGGATGCCTCCATGCCGTACGTACCAAGGTCACCGAGACCTAGGGTTCTCTAATACAACGTACCTGATTGTCAGTCCCCACGTCCAGAGTGATGGGCAGACACTGGTGCGGCTTGATGCCCGCGAGAGCGGTGTACAGAGACAGCTTGCCCACTGGGATGCCCATGCCGTACGCACCGAGGTCACCGAGACCTAGGATTCTCTCGCCATCGGTGAACACTATAGCACGCACGTCTGGCTCTGGCCTGTTAGATAAAAAAATGTTGCCTAATTATCTAGAATAAACTATTCTAAACACCATCAAATAAATTGCATAAGGCGGTCCCTAGACGATCAATTTTACTGCGCAATATTACAAATTGTGCAATTTTATTGACCGTTTAGGGTTAATATTGAACATTGTGCAATGATTGAAAGAAAGTTTGAGTGAGTTTAATTTTTATTGTACCATATTTTTTAATTGCATCGTGTAGGGTCAGTATTGCGCAATATTTTTCATTCTGTTTCGACTTGAGGAGAATAGGCGAGCGTGCGCGCGTAATAGAAGGAGAATTAAATTAAACGTCAGTGCTTGGGAGCGGTCAAATCAATACTATGTAGTATTATGTAAACTATAATGTTATTTTATTAAATAAGTTCTGAATCCCAATTTCTCTACACTATTTGTTTACATTATAATTTTAGGGCTGTGACACAGGCACAGCTATCACGGCCTGCAAAATGCTTCGCTCTCGAAGCGTCACATTAGTTATATTTCACAATAAAATAACTCAGACACAGTTAATTATATAAAACACAATCTAGGCACAAAAATATTCATTATCAATAATTTACACAGGTAGGTAATCAAGTTGACCTTTTTTAAATCTTAAAACTATTATGTACTACTATTAGGTATAAGTACAATTAACAATGAACACACACATTTAAATAGGCCTTTATATATGTAGAAATATATAGCGCTTTTTGATTTGGAAGTACTTCCATATTAGTTTATATGAGTCTTTATATAGCTCATTTATTTATTTTTATTATTTAAATTACATTTACAATAAGTATACATATTATGTATTACAACAAAACTACAGACAGAGGTTTGTTAGTAATAATGCAAGATTATTACATCAAGTTTATCTATCTGTTTTATACCTATCTAAAAACTAATTTAACAACAATGTAGGTATAAATTATAACTTGTAAATAGACAGTGATTATGCCACGTTTTAGCACAGCAATCATAATGTACCTGTAAACAGAACTATTTTGTAGAAAACATAAATAGCAATTCTTATCAGTGTCTCGATTGGGGCCTCGAACCCCTTTTTTTATTTACCCACTCAAAAAGTCAAAGCTCTTATAAGTGTTTCATTTTTTGTAGTTCACCAGCTGTGTTTTGTATTGTTTCTTTTTCAGCTGTGAAGCGATACTTATGTTTTTATGAACTTTTTTTTTTTTGGCGATATGCTCATTTACAGTAGCGCAAAGTAAGTACTTATCTGCTTACCTTGCACTATAGGAAATAGCTTACGCCTTATATTATTTTGGCAGTCCCAGCACACTTATTATTAGATAAGTTGCTATGCCCAGAATATTTTTGTATTTTGTATATTTGGCAATCCCGGCACACTTATTTTTTGGATAAGTTGCTTATGCCCTCAGCAATGTTATGGCAATCCCGGCACACTTATTTTTTTGGATAAGTTGCTTATGCCCACAACATTTTTATTTATTATCACGTATGGCAATCCCGGCACACTTATTTTTTGGATAAGTTGCTTATGCCCACAGCAATGTTATGGCAATCCCGGCACACTTATTTTTTGGATAAGTTGCTTATGCCCACAGCAATGTTATGGCAATCCCGGCACACTTATTTTTTGGATAAGTTGCTTATGCCCACAACATTTTTATTTATTATCACGTATGGCAATTATTTTTTGGATAAGTTGCTTATGCCCACAACATTTTTATTTATTTGATAGCTCGCCCTATCACGGCCTCTTTTTGTTATTTAGCGGTCCTTGCTCACTTATCGAGGAAGTAGCTCGCGCTAATATTTTATTTCAGCGATCCATGCGCACTTTTTTTTGAAAGCCGCTTACGCCTTGTTTTATTTTATTTGTTGCGATCCATGCGCACTTTTTTTTTTGAAAAGCCGCTTACGCCATTTTATTTAATTTGTTGCGATCTATGCGCACTTTTTTTTTTTAAAAGCCGCTTACGCCATATTTTATTCAATTTGTTGCGATCCATGCGCACTTTTTTTTTTTAAAGTCGCTTACGCCATTTTTAAATATTTTTGTATTTATAATTGTAGGAATTCTCAATCGCCACGGCACTTCCTGCAATATTTAGAAAGTCAGATTCTGTCTTACAATTTTTTTTTATTTTTTTTTGCCATGATTTTAACTTTATCCTTTGTTTCATTATCTCTCGTATTCTTTATTTTTTGGCTAACACTTTTCAATTGTAAATGTCCATTATCATGGTCCATCACCACCTCGGTTTAATTTCCTCGGGTGTATTCACTGACATCGTACATAAACAACATCATCTTCTCTCAATTTTCCTCTCATTATATCGGATCTTTGTTTATTTTTAAAGTGAAATTTCTCAACCGCTCTCGTGCTGTTGTTCTTAATTCTTAAATATCTTTATTTGATTCGATTTTTGGAAGACCATTATGAATTGTCGTATAGGTTTCTGCAGTGCTCGTCCATCCTGCTCTGCAACTCACTTTGCAAGGAAGCTTAGTTGTGATTCGAGGGCTCTCACTAGCTCTCTCCCGATAAGATTTTCCAAAGGTACCAATATTTTGAATTTAGTGTAGTCATTTCGAACAATAACAGGTACCTATTGAGATCTCCAATTATTCCAAATGGCCCTCTGCAATCTTCATGTACAATAATATAAAAAGGTAGGGTATTGGTAGTTTTTCAATTGAGTATTAAAGCCCACTGGGTCGCTTTGCCGATAAACAAATGATATTTCATGACCGACATATTTTAGCACGAATTATGTCATTCTACGAAACCACTTTTTGTTCGCATTGATTCCAAAGTTTTATCTATTCTTGTCTTTTATATTTATTTTTCATTTTATTATTTTATAAGTACTTTCATTGACATTTTCGTCAAATTAATTTGTGCTGCTAAGAACACATATATATTTTATTTAAACATTTTCATTATGACCTATACCATTCAGCATTTTTTAATCTTTTCGACTTTGCTTTTTATTTTAGTCTCGTCTCGGTCTTGCTTTTGAGTGGCTTCTAACCACGTATTTTGATCATTCACTTTGTGATAGATTTGTGCTAAAAAATCTGAGTGTTTTATTCAACTTCCTGTTTAGAAAAATTGTGTTTCATGGAATTGGAGTTAGTTATAGCGTTAGTCTGTAATTTTTTTTTTTGCGCTCTATTACCAATCACGTACACGAAAATGTTTAAGAGCATTTACTATCACGTTTACTCTTCACGTCTCGAATTCATTATCTTTGAAATACTAATTTGTCTTAATAAGACTCAACTCGAAAGTATTGATAATGTCTTTGAAATAATATTGCACCAAATACTAGCGTCAGTATGCAATTCAAATTCTTACTTTGGGATCAAAAATAACTAACACAAAGGTAGCTTTTTGATTCAATATTGTAAAGCTTCTTCACATTCCTGCGTCCGATTGAAGGTCATTTTGTAACAGGTTTTTTTATATGTTGTATGAACTGATGTTGTATGAACCGAATAGTTATTGGTCAAATACAAAATGCACAGTTCATAGGATACACTCAGCCATTCATTCAGTGACCTTCGGAGTCACAAAAGTAGTTTTAGTTTTCTCCACTTTCTTCCTTTTCAATTGGAATCACATAAAACCTTATGCCATTGTCAAGTTGCTGAATTAAAGAGCCTTTCTCAATCTTTCCAACTAATCGTCAAGTAATGGAATTAGGTATATGTCTGTTTAAATAGTTATCTTATTAAAAACTCGATAATCCTCTCACAATCTGTCATTTGCATCTTTTTTTTGCAAGTCCCTATAAATGGTGACACATATAGTGAAGTTGATTCTTGAAAGATGTTGTTATTCAAAAGTTCGGTTATCGCTCTCGCTCTTAATTTTTCTCACTCAGTAACCGACATCCGTTATAGGTAGGTGATAAACATAGCGTTTGTTTCTTCTCGTCCGAATAGTTATGACGGCAGTCCTTATTTCTCATAAGGTACCTATTGTTTATGTTGAGCGATAAGACTTGAATTCTCGAAGCTCGGCTTGGATTAAACAACGAATTGGATATGAAGTCCCCAATGTTATAAACACTTTCAGATCTTTGAACTTGATCTCTCCTTTTAACTATTGTGCCGCTCAATATTGTTATGACCTATTGGTATTGAGGCTATTGTCTCATAGGGCATTTCTTTGTCTTTAGCTATTTTTCTCTCAATGAATATTTTCCAACTGCAAAATGACATCTATCTTTTTCATTTGAAATCATTGTACATATCAAAATGTCCAGAGAGTATATAATATAATAATAAATGGTTAGCAATGGTCATTTATAGATCATGCCCACAGTGTCTCCGTCGCTTCGCTGTCGATTAATACATGAACAAATAGACCATTGATTATGACAGGTGTTGTTCGTATATACCTTGCCATTGGTTTACTTCTTTACCAAAATATTTTTGTCCTGTGTCACCTTCTGCTTTGTTAAATATTTCTCAATTTTTAAGTAGGTATGTCTTTTGAAATATAATGTTATATTTTTTTTTTTATTTCTTTTTTTGCTTTTTCTTTGTTTATCAATTTCACTAAGTGTGACATCACTGTTTAAACAGTTTGTGTAAACTAGTACAACACTCATGCAGTTAACATAGAATTTCTTTAGTATATGAGTTGTTATTTTGAATAATAAAATTATCATTAGTCCCCGAGTCTACTGGGTATAATTTTATCTACTTTCGCCCACAATATCTTATTCGATTGCAGTGATGGCAACGTTTCTGTTTGATAAGCAGTCTCGATTACTTGGATGTATGGTAACAACTCTCTGTAATTGTCAATATTAGCAGCAGATGCAGAACATTTTATGTCATGTGGTGAGACTGGAATATATTGAGAAATAGCTCACAAATAATTTTCAAATAGCTCACTTACGGTTACATTTTCTGCGCTACTAACGATCGATTTTTCTTGCTTCACTACATTGTAGCCATAATTGCTTCTGTAATTCTATGTACATTATTTCCACATAAATAGAAATCGCTACTCATATTAGCAACTTTCTTAAAGTCACAACCTAGATCACAACACAACACTTCGGAAATGTTTTGGAAAGATCTTTTATTTTACTGTTCAAAAATTCACTCTTATTATCTCATTATCACTTATCGTCAATTTATATTTTTATTGAACTGTCCAACTTTTTATTTTTATTTTCACTCAGAGTTCACTACTCTTGGGTTTTTATTTAACTGTCCACTTATATTTTTATTTCACTCATAGTTGATTCTATTGAATTTTTATTTAAACTGTCCATTTATATTTTACTTCACTCATAGTTAATTCTTTTGAATTTTTATTGATCAGTCCACTTTTATTTTTATTTTTACACTTTTATTACACATTTTTATTTTTTTGTAGACGTAGATTCTTAAATTTACGCGAAATTTACGCGAATCCCACTTCTGATAATAGAAGGGGAGAATTGAATTAAACGTCAGTGCTTGGGAGCGGTCAAATCAATACTATTTAATCCCAATTTCTCTACACTATTTGTTTGTTACATTATAATTTTAGGGCTGTGACACAGGCACAGCTATCACATACGCGTAAATATGGCCATCGAACATGAAAACATTGCGCGAAAAAATACTTTTGTATTATTGTGCAATTTTATTGATCGTTTAGATTCAAAGGGCCTTTCAATCTTATTGTACAATAAAATGTATTGTACAATGTTATTGTAGGTCTAGGGGCCGCCTTAGGAATAGTATAAAAAAGAAAGTGTCAGGAAGGCGCCCAGTCGGGCGCCCCAGATATCGCTGGAGAGACACTGTGGAGGCTGATCTGTGTGAGCTAGGAGCGGATAACTGGTGAGCCACCGCGCAGAATAGAAGTATATGGCGCTCTCTCGTTTCGGAGGCCAAGAACCACTTTGGGGTCACTTACACAGCCATAGTATAACATGAAAAATGGAAGTATTTTTTATCCTCTGCCACGCGCATATAGGGCTAAATGCACATACAAGTTTGTGCAATTCTTTTTTAAAATCGTGCTTGCTAAGTTACGTATATGTACCTAGTCGTCGCTGCGACGACAAGGTCTATGCATTTAACCGACGCGCGACGCGTCATAGACGCAGAAAAAAATAGCAAAATAAGTTTATTTTTACTTTGTTAAATGTAAAGAAACGGGTCTTTTTTGCCGTTTCTAAAACATTGGAAACAAAACACTCACCAATTCTTAATAATGTTGAATATATGTCCCTTATCGTTGATGGTGATAAACAGTCCCCTGGGCCGTCTATAAATGAGTCCGAACCTCTGGCAGGCAAGGCCCACGGTGGGGGTGTATACGATGGGCAGGTACTTCTCAATGTTCTCCGATAACAGTCTGAAGAATAGCTTCTCATTTCTGTCCTGCAATAATTCAATATGGATGTAGATATCAACTTTAAGCTAACGAATACTACTCTCTCTCTCTCAGCCAAAAAACGTCCACTGCTGGACAAAGGCCTCCCCCAAGGATTTCCTCAACGACCGGTCCACACTACACATTAATACTACTACTAATTAATAAATGAATTTAGATCAAAAACTTGTAAGTAAATAAAAATCATTCTTAATTCACTTTAAGCTAATGGTAGTGGAAAAGGAGAAATGGGCTCGTATCATAGGAGAAGCATTACACTGTTGCTTTTATTTTAGCTTAGGACGAGTATTCTGCGAGGTTAGAGTCACTTGATTGCCCCAAAAAAAAATCTTTCTTGGAAAGGAATCGTGGATATTTCAAAGTCAACAATAGCATTTCTAGCTTATTAATTGAATAACATAACTGCCGTCTACACGGCCTGGCATTTCACTTAATTACTTAATGGCCACACTGCCTCAGTAAATTCAGCTGTGGCCAATTCCATCAACAATAAAACTGGCTTTAACTAGATTAAATATCTATACTAATATAATAAACGAAAGAGCCTTTTTCTTATATATCTATGTTTTCGTCACTCTCTCTATTGCGCATCCTGCGGCAATTTCTGTAGTATCTATAAATGCAGGCATATATTTGTACACCAAGATAACCACGGAAATTTTTTATACTTACCTTTGCCTCATCCAGAAGCAGGTATAAACGAAAGTATTGCTAGGTTTCTAAGATTTTTATTCAACTACGCTAGTTCAACGCTACGCTAGTAATAGCACTTTTTAATCGTCAAGACTGTATTGTCTGTATTGACTGTATATATGAATTTATTAAAGCTACACCTACTAGCGTTTCTGAAAGACTACTGCTAAGAACATACGCCGAAAAAAACTCCATTCAATCTCAGCTCAGAGACCAATGTCCCTATGCGTCTGAAGGGCTGTATGTTATATACAGTAAAAATTAAAAAAAAAATAGCTTACAGTAAAAGCTACTTTACCGCTGTAATGCTTTTCTGAACCGTCGAATGACTGTGCGGTAATACGCGAGCGGTTGCTACACGTAGTATGACTATAAATAAGTTTAATATTGCGATGAAATACTATTTTAACGCAACATTAGATGCAGCACTATGACAGACTTTAAGAATTTGCTCAAAACTTAAAACATTACTACTATAATTTGTTATAGCATATTTTAGTCATCTGCCTAATGATTCTTGGCAGTTGAGCTGACTTGTGTATTGTTGTTCTCATTTCGTAATCATAAAAGTAGCCATTCTTTTGCTACAAATGTCCCTGACCATGACATAATTTAACTACAAGCGCATAGAAACTGGAATCCCAGACTTTATTTATAAATCAAGCGTTTCATGTCTTACATGTAGACGTGTGCGCCGCGCCGCCGCGCCGCCGCCGCCGGCCATTTAGGCCGCGCCGCCGCCGCCGATGAGTTTATCGGCGTGTAATCGGCGTGATTTATTGTATATATGTTTATATTAATTTTGATTTAAATCACATTATAGTTTAATATTCTAAAGCTTCATATTGATTTAAAACTCAATACACATAAGTTGAGAATTACGCATTACGTAGGTAGTTAAGTACTAAAATATAATAAGATACATTATAAATCAACTAACTTATTTCTACACTATCGCATTGGGTGTACCTGTAATGATATGTGTATGTAAGAATTAAATAAATAAATAAATAATAAATCAATAGGTGGTTACTTGTTTGTAATATTAACAATAGATAAAAGGTTCATAGCTCCTCCACTCAAAGTAGCCGTCAGACCGGGGCGCTACTTGAGATTTGTCGAAAATACTACGTGCAAATGTATACCTTTGTTCCCAATTCAAATAAACAACAACACAGTCCTTTCTTACTCCTACAAGAAAGCAGACCAATGGCACAGGGCACAGGGCACTTCATAGAAACGAGGGTCAGGGAGCTTCCTTTCTGTACGTAGTACTTATATTAATTCTATGCCTATGGTAAAGTTAATTAATTCCTTGAATTTAAAAGTTTTAAAGACTTGTGTTTGGGCCTAAATTCAACATAATGGAGAGTACTACACCAGAGTCCACTAGAGTGATAAAATAGTCTTAAAGAAACAGAAAGTATCTAAATTGAAATACAACCACTGTTTTAAAGTTCAAAGAAAGACAAAGTTTCAAAGAAAAGAACCAACTTTTAGTAACGGAGCGTAGAATCTACCGGAAAATCCTCGGCCCTGTCAAGAAGCCAGACGGAAGCTGGAGAGTCCGGAAAAATTCCGAAATAGAGAAGCTGGTGAAAGAGCCGAATATACGTGGCGTGATAAAATCACAGCGACTGCGCTGGCTTGGTCATCTCGAGAGAATGAGGGAGGATCGTGGCGTCAAATCAGCCTACCTGGGAAAAGCATCAGGCAGGCGCCCAGTCGGGCGCCCCAGATATCGCCATTGGAGAGACATTGTGGAGGCTGATCTGCGTGAGCTGGAAGCGGTCAACTGGCGAGCCACCGCGCAGAATAGGAGTCTATGGCGCTCTCTCGTATTGGAGGCCAAGATCCACTTTGGGGTCACTGAGCCAGCGGAGTAAGTAAGTAAGATGTTATAATTATAAACATTTAAAACAATATATTTTCTTACTGTAGGTTATTAAATTAGTTTATATGTGAAACAATTGTTGATTTTTAATTAAAATATTGTGATTATACAAGCACATTGTTTATTTTTTTACATTTTTCCCCCACGCCGATTTCACGCCGATTACGCCGCCGCCGCCGGCTATTTTACGACTAGACGCCGCCGCCGGTCTGGTATAAAGCGGCGCACATTGTTATGTAATAATAACAGATTTTTAAGA